>OZ030024.1:39120200-39165200 GCA_964023405.1 Apodemus agrarius
CCATCACCTTCCGCTGTTCAGATTCGCATTACACAGGCTGTGCACGTGTGGGTGTGGCTTAGAATGCTATCCTCCTCAGCGCCCCGGGGCCACTTAAGGAAGACAAGGGCGATTCATGGCGGCTGTAATCATATGCTTATGCCTCGCTGGACTCCCCAGGCAGGCCTCAGGACATGGAGTCAGAGAAAACACCAGAATCACTCACACTCAGACTCGCCGCAAGTGTGTCTGCCTGCATAGTCTCCCTGTATGGTCTCAGAGCTCTGCCCTGGGCCTTTGGCCCTGTGCCTGGCATGCATGGGCACTGGATTTTGCCACTAGAGGGGGAGTTAGTCTGAATGTTTTCAACAAGGTCTCCTACTTGGGTGCTTGGTATGTGTGCTGTCAAATGGCCCCTCCTTTCGGCTTCCCATGACCACCGAATACATAGCAAAGTGCTGGCTGGCGGTCAGAGGCTGTTCGCTGAGCACCCGCTCTGGGCAGGCCCTGCTCTCTATTGCTGGGCACCCTGCGCAGAGCACACGAAACTTGGTCCAGGGGTGAGACATGGACTCTGACTCTGGCAGCTACCTGACGGAGCACCGCCACTCCCTGGAACCGAGCAAGCATCCACTCCCAGGTGAAGTCGGATTTCCCAAGTCACTCCTGTTCTGCCTCCATTTCTCTCACAAGAGCTGAGAGAAGCCAACAGGAAGAAGCGAGATAGCCTCTCCCTCAGTTTGTTACTGGGGTCCACTCTCAGATTCCTACAGGGCATCTCCTTCAGCTCCGTCCTGGTTCACCCGCACAGGAAGTAGGCGTGCCTGCAGCCTCCTGACTGGCCAGCGGTGCCGCTGCTTCCTCTTCTCCAGCTGTCTACACTGTGACTTTAGACAGGCTCTGCAACCTAGCAGCTTCACCATGGAAACCACAGCTCCCGTTGCCCAAACTCCACAAGTCCGGGCAGGCCTGGAGCTGCTGGATTGTCTCTCCGCGATGAGGTCAAGGCCCAGGGAGAGCTAGCCATGTCCTACCCAGCTCTCCAGGCGTGGAGGACCTGGAAGTCACCGGGACCGGTCTCGTTTTGAAGCAGCTGTTCAGATGGGATAAGCCAAAAGTGAATGGTCTGCTCGTTCATCACGCGTGAGCTTCGAGATGTTGGCTCAGTAGCTCTCCATGCTCTGCAGGATGAAGGAAGGTTCACCTGGTAGGCACTCTGAACAGGCAGGTCCTGTTGGTTCTAATTTATGACTGGACAAAAATCTCATCAACTTTTAGGTCTTTTCTCTTGTTGTTAGTTTGTTTGTTTGTTACTTGTAAAGGAAAACATTGAGCAAACATAAGTCTTGCCTCACAGTGGGAGAGTCCAATTCACTTTGCTTTGCTTCTTTTGTGTGGAGGATTTTTGGATTTTTGTTTTTCTGGGAGAGGCAAAGTCTCACTGTATTGCCCAAGCTGCCCCTATCCTATCCCCAAGTGCAGGGATTATAGACACCTGCTGTGAATTCACATTGTTCATCCCATTTCTGTGGGCCAGACAAAGGCCACGTGAAAGCTACCAACCTCCAGCAGGCACTGCCACCTAGGCACAAGGCCAGCAAACTCACTCTGGAGAACCAGATAGTAAACTTCCAGTTTTGCAGGACCAAGGGCAAAATTTTACACAGTATGTAGCTGCATATGCTAATGAGGAAACGCCCTTAGGTCCTACAAGTGTTTTACTGAATGTGAGAACATTATGACCAGGTGCGGATACTTTTGAACAGAGTTGGTGAGATGGGTCAGTGGGTAGACCTGTCTGCCATCGTGCCTGGCAGCCTGGGTTTAATCCACATGGTAGAAGAGAACTGACTCTTTTTTGTTTGTTTGTTTGTTTGTTTTGTTTTGTTTTTTCGAGACAGGGTTTCTCTGTATAGCCCTGGCAGTCCTGGAACTCACTCTGTAGACCAGGCTGGCCTCAAACTCAGAAATCCGCCTGCCTCTGCCTCTGCTTCCCAGAGTGCTGGTGTTACAGGCGTGCGCCACCACCGCCCGGCTGAGAACTGACTTGTAAGCTGTCCTCTGATCTCCACATGTATGCCGGGGCATGCTCGCCCACAAGCCCACATATGCACACAAAAAATAATAGGATATGGCATATATTATTTATATAAGTTATATAAGTAATAAAATGATATTGATCTATCACATCGTGTGTGTGTGTGTGTGTGTGTGTGTGTGTGTTCTCCATTGTTCAGTTACACCCACGTGCTTCATTCTTAGTTCATAGGCCGCTGGGGTGAGACAAGCTCACTCATCTTGCCAGCCACTGAGGTACTTTGTCACTCACAGGGTGACCAGATCACTTGGTCTGCTGAGGAGAGGCCCTATTCGTGGCCATAGTCCCTGCTTAATTATTAATAGTGCCTCTTTTCTCTCCCCAAGGCCTTGCACTCAGATGATATGGAATTTAGCAGTGTTCTGATTTGTAGCTGAGACTCTTTTCCTTTGCAGGGTTTTGAAGTGCTGAATACTTATCTCAATTAAATGGGGCCCTAATGTGGTTCACCTCAAACCCTGTGCATAAACATACACCCGGGGAATTCAAAACAAGCCAGATCTGTGTCCCTCACTCCCCTAAGGAAGGGTGGGAATACAGCACAGACACTTGTGTTCGAAGGGGAAAGCCCCCAGGTTGTCTCAGGAACCATAGGATTGTGGGAACATTCTGGGGAGTGAGGAGAGCAGGCTTTGCCAAGTCAAGAGAAGTCGGGGGACAGCAGGAGATGCCTACAGCCTGGGTGAACTGCTCCCCGAGGTAGGGCAGGTGGCTGTAGGAAGCCCGGCAGGGTGCCTGGCCCAGGGGCGGAGCTGGCCCAGGGGCGGAGCTTACTTTGTAGGTGTTGAGAACCTGCAGGGTGTTCCCAGAGGCAAGCTTCAGCTGGATCAGTTCTTGATTCCTGGCTTCGATCGTCTCCAAAAACTGAGCGTTCTCGATTTTCAGCTGCTGGAAGTCAACGTCGTGCAGGGCCTCGCCCACCTCCTCCTTCTGTGGTTCAGAAAGAAAAAAACAGAGGCAAGGTCAGGGGTGACCAGAAGCTCAAGCTCCCACCTTGCAATCTGGCAGAATCTGTCACCATACTGTGAAACCATCCTGGGCACCAACAAGGCAGTTCACACTAGGGCTGGCTACTTCCGTTAACACAATGCCTCTGGGTCTCACAGAACACATCCAAGGCGTCACAGAAGAGCCAAAGATGGCGACTCAAAAGTATATAGTGCAAAAGGGAAGGACCAGAGCACACAGGAGCTCTAGAGCCAGGTCGACCACAAAGTTATAAAGGCAGTCTAAAAGCAGGCCATTTGAACGTGATTCTTTTGTTTGTTTGTCTTTTTGTTTTGTTTTGGTTTTTGGTTTTTGGGGTTTTTTTTGGTTGTTTTTATGTTGTTGTTTTGGTTTGGTTTGGTTTGGTTTTTTTGTTTTTTGTTTTTTGGATTTGGTTTTTTCGAGACAGGGCTTCTCTGTATAGCCCTGGCTGTCCTGGAACTCACTCTGTAGACCAGGCTGGCCTCGAACTCAGAAATCCGCCTGCCTCTGCCTCCCAGAGTGCTGGGATTACAGGCCTGCACCACCACCGCCCAGCTTTTGAATGTGATTTTTAATCTGAGTTTGGTGGAACAACCCTGTAATCCCAGCTCTTGGAAGGCTGAGGCAGGAGGACTTTGGGATTGAAACCAGAGTGGGCTATGTGGCAAGACTTTGTCTCGAAAGCGAACAAATAAATTCAACTTTGAACCTGGAAACCCACAAAGGGCTGCCCTTAATTTTCCCCTTCTTTTTGTAGGTTTGTTAGTAAAAAGGGTCCCTCTCTAAACTGTACCTGCTTCCGATCCAGGCTCATGGCCTCTTGTTTGTGGGTGCAGTAGCCAGCTTTGGGGCTTAC
This sequence comes from Apodemus agrarius, assembly GCA_964023405.1. Lineage (NCBI taxonomy): Eukaryota > Metazoa > Chordata > Mammalia > Rodentia > Muridae > Apodemus > Apodemus agrarius. Next base: position 39,124,103 of record OZ030024.1, read on the forward strand.
TGTCATTCCTGCCTTGACAAGTCTACTGAGATGCATAAAGACCTGGGTTGCTGCTTCCTCCAAATGCCACAATTTCCTTAAATCCAGATCCCATTTCCCCAGCAACACTGCATCATCTGTTTTCTGCAACCAGGGTAACCCCAGTCTCCACTGAGCCTCTGACAGCCCGGCTCTAGGCCCTCATATCTCTGTTTCCTTTATACAGAGTTGAGCCTACCCTCCTCTCAGGATACTACACCCCATTAGCCTTAGGGATAGGGCTCACATCCCTGTCATCTTTGTGCTGCGATGGCATATAGGTTAAAGGCCATCTATGCACTACTCACTTCAAGCCCCTCATCATGATGTCCGAGCCTTCATGAAGCCCTGGAGACCAGGAGCTCACTCCTGGACAGCATCTCTTTTACTAGAGCCCCACCCCTTCCACAGTAGCCCTGGACACAAACAGAGGACCATTCAACCTCCTCTTGTGAGCACCACACCGTCTGCTGCTTTTATGTGTAGAGTTCACATTGGGGGGGCTGCCTGGGGAAGGGCAGAGCAGAGCCAGTCCCTCCTCGGGCTGGCTTGTGTTTCTAGGACAGCCTGGACTCCCGCTGAACTGATTGTCATAGACTCTTCCTCTAAGCCTGTGCCTGTGCAAGGATTTGGGAGTCTTGCATTTCTCCTTAGTCACATTAGGGCTGCTCCAGCTTGTGGAGGTCTTTTTGGGTCTTGGGTCAACCAAGTGATAGTTGCCTGGCATGAACATTGTCCTTCTCAGTCCCATGGGTTCATGGCTGCCTCTGATGCATCAGTGCCCACATTGATATAGTGATATATATATATATATATATATATATATATATATATATATATAATAACAACTTTGGGCAAGGAAGTGATGGACATCCTTCCTTGATGGATGTCCAATCATCACTTTGACCTCTGCTATTTATTTATTTATTTATTTATTTATTTATTTATTTTGGTTTTTCGAGACAGGGTTTCTCTGTGTAGCCCTGGCTGTCCTGGAACTTACCCTGTAGACCAGGCTGGCCTTGAACTCAGAAATCTGCCCGCCTCTGCCTCCCAAAGGTGTGTGCCACCACTGCCCGGCTGACCTCTCTGCATATTAAATTTCCTCTCATCCCTTTTCCTTTCTCTCATAAGGAGGGGAGTGAAGCTGGGTGCAGCCGGGTAATCCAAGATCATCTCCTGTGTTGGGTAGCTTTAATTGTCTAATTGGCACAACCTAGAATCACCTAGGAAGAGTGCTCTCAACAAGGGTTTGTCTACATTGGTCTGGCCTGTGGGGGACTAATTGATGGGGGAGGACCCAGCCCACGATGGGTGGCATCATCCCCTAGGCAAGGGGTCCTGAACTGTATTAAGAGTGCAGAAATGTGGGTGTGAGGTGACTAGCTGATTGAAGTCTCTGCCACCTTGATTCCCTCACGATGGTGGAACTGTGAGCTGAAAAAATATCCTTTCTACCCTAGGTTGCTTTTTCTCAGGGTATTTTATCAGAGCAGAAATGAAGCTAGAACATCTCCCCATCTCAATACCCATAAATTAATAACAACTGCAAAGTTGTTCTACTGTGTAAAATAACCTGTCCAAAGATTCCAGTGCCTAGGACAGGAAGACATGTCAGGGGTGGGTGGGAAGATGGGTAGGGATATTATTTAGTGTGCTGGTTTGAATAGGAACACTTCTTATAGACTCATGTGTTTGAATTCTCGGCCCATAGAAACTGGCACTAAGGAGGTGTGGCCTTGTTGGAGAAAGTGTGTCCCTGTGGAGGCAGGTTTTGAGGTCTCAGATTGCTCAAGCCACACCCAGTGGAACAGTCTCCTTCTGCTGCCTTCAGATCAAGATGTAGAACTCTCTGCTCTTCCAGCACCACGTCTGCCTGCACACGGCCGTGCTTTCCGCCATGATGATAATGGACTGACCCTCTGAAACTGTAAGCCAGCCACAGGTAAATGCCTTCTTTTATAAGAGATGCTGTGGTCATGGTGTCTCTTCACAGAGATAAAACCCTAACTGAGACACTTAGATTACCTTTTTAAAAAGAAAAGAACCACATACCTGCCTCAATTGTAAAAGCATCTTTTTCCTTTGAACTTTGAGAGAAACATTTTTCAAACATAATTTGTCCTTCATATTATCCTAAGGGGGAAAAATAAACACACATTTCAATCAATTACTTAACTATTCCCCTGTTGCTCTGAGTAATAAATCAGAAACTTCAAACCAGAACTTGATAAGTGGCATTCAGTCATTTCTTTTGAGCCGTCTTAATTCTGCCCAAACTGGTATTGGGATGGCATTTCACTGGAAGCCAAGGCACAGAGGAAACTGGGTGGGCTCTGTGCCAGGGCTATAGTCTGCTCTTGGCGTTGGGTATGGTGCTACTGCAGGGCCCTTTATTGATGATACAGTCTTGGGACTCTTTGGCCTTTTGATTGGATGGTAGGCCAGTTGCAAATTTTTATTATTCATAGTGTTAGGATTAAGAGCCCTGCTCAACAGGTTAGCAAGCTTAACATGCTACAAAGCCTCTGTGACTGAAAGCATGTTCTCCTCACCCAATTCCCCTTCCTTTCTCATGCCAGTCTGGGTCCATCTCCTTACAGGAAGGAGAGGAAAAGAGAGTGGCCTGTCTCAGGCTATGCAGTAACCAGACTTATTCACACCTTCCTCAAGGAAACACACAAATCTTGTTGTTTAAAGATAAATAACAAACGCCGGGCAGTGGTGGAGCACGCCTTTAATCCCAGCACTTGGGAGGCAGAGGCAGGCGAATTTCTGAGTTTGAGGCCAGCCTGGTCTACAGAGTGAGTTCCAGGACAGCCAAGGCTACACAGAGAAACCCTGTCTCGAAAAACCAAAACCAAAACAAAACAAAAAACAAACAAACAAAAAAAGATAACAAACAAGAGGAAACCAGTCTGATACTCTAATAATCATCCTGCCTGCTTTTCTAGGTTTGTTGTTGTTGTTATTGTCTTGCTTTAATTAACATGCATTTAAGACACATTTTAGGGCCGGGCGGTGGTGGCGCACGCCTGTAATCCCAGCACTTGCGAGGCAGAGGCAGGCGGATTTCTGAGTTCAAGGCCAGCCTGGTCTACAGAGTGAGTTCCAGGACAGCCAGGGCTACACAGAGAAACCCTGTCTCGAAAAACCAAAAAAAAAAAAAAAAAAAAAAAAAAAAGACACATTTTAGGGGTTGGAGAGATAGCTCAGCACTTAAGAGAACTTTCAACTATTCACAAGACCAGTTTCAGAAGATCTGACATTCTATTTTTACCTACGCAAGCACCAGGCGTGCACGTGGTGTATAAACATATGCATAGGCAAAAACCGAAACAGACAAGAACAACAACAAAAAAACCATATACATAAAATTTTTTGTTGTGTTTTTGGTTTTGGTTTTTCAAGACAGGGTTTCTCTCTGTAGCCCTGACTGTCCTGGAACTCACTCTGTAGACCAGGCTGGCCTCGAACTCAGAAATCAGCCTGCCTCTGCCTCCCAGTGCTGGGATTACAGGCGTGCGCCACCACGCCTGGCAGTACATTCTAAATAAGAAGCGCACCACGCCTCAGCAGCCAGAGCACTGAATTCTGAAGTAGCTGCAGCAGCGTAAGTAGCTGGACTGTGGACAAGTCTGCGCTTTTCAAGTCTTCTTCTCCTCCTCCTTCTTTTTTTAAGATTTATTTATTTATTATATGTGAGGTCACTGTAGCTGCCTTCAGATACCCAGAAGAGGCCATCAGATCTCGTTATGGATGGTTGTGAGCCACCATGTGGTTACTGGGATTTGAACTCAGGACCTTCAGAAGAAGAGCAGTCAGTGCTCTTAACCGCCAAGTCTCCTTTAATGTGCTTCTTCTGCATAGAGATCCTGGTGGTATGAGCGAGGTATCCAACCCAAGGTAACATGCTAACCAGTCACAGCAGGTTGGCTTCCACGATGTAAATGGTTGCTCACATGCAATAAAGCAGATGTTCCCTGAAGGCCTCTCCACAGTGGCTTCTCTCTGGACCCTTTAGTGTTCATTCTCCTCCCCCCCTTCAAGACAGGGTCTCTTTACATAGCCCTGGCCTATAAATAAGTATCAATAAATTATCAATAAGTAGATCAGGCTGGCTTGGAACTCACAGAGATTCACCTGCCTCTGAGTGCCAGCGACTCACCCTCCGGCGGTTCATGTCCTCGATGTACTTCATCACTTTCTGAGTGGCCAAGATGCTGCCTTTCTTCTTGGATACGGTTTTCAGAATGTCTTTCTCAAAGTCGTGTACCGCTCTCTGAACTTCATTCCACCGAATGTCAGCTTCCTCGATGATAGCCTGGCTCAGGACAAGAGAGAAGAGTTTCCAACATGCCGCAGCGGCACATCCTCTGTGGATACCTGTGCCCCACTGACTTCCGCCTCTATGTAGGTGCTTCTTCTTAAGGATTAGAAAGATAGCTCTGGGGGCTGGAGAGATGGCTCAGCGGTTAAGAACACCAGCTGCTCTTCCAAAGGTCCTGAGTTCAAATCCCAGCAACCACATGGTGGCTCACAACCATCCATAACAAGGTCTGATCCCTCTTCTGGAGTGTCTGAAGACAGCTACAGTGTACTTACATACAATAAATAAATAAATCTTTAGAAAGATATCTCTGGATATGAATTTGATCATTGACAACTATTTTTTTTTTCTTCGAGACAGGGTTTCTCTATGTAGCCCTGGCTATCCTGGAACTCACTCTGTAGACCAGCCTAGCCTCGAACTCAGAAATCCACCTGCCTCTGCCTCCCAAGTGCGACAACTATTATTTAAAAAAAAAATACATACTGGGCACATGCCTTTAATCCCAGAGCTCTGGAGGCAGAGACAGATAGATCTCTGAGTTCAAGGCCAAACTGATCTACAGAGTGAGTTCTAGGACAGACCCGGGTTATACAGAGAAATGCTGTCTAAAAAACAAACAAAAAAAAAACTTGACTTGGAAGTTAGAGCATCCACAGAAGCTGGCAACCAACAAGAATAAGACATCTCTGTCACTATGTCCGTGTTAGGAGTATTCTTTATCCATTAAAGGTCAAGTCGTATAAAATACATGGAAAATCTGGGTGTGGTGGTGCAGCCTGTAATTCAAGCACTTGGGGGTCAGGGAGGATGAGGCAGATGGACTGCAGTGAGTTTGAGGCTAGCCTGGGCTACAAATACAAAGTGAGATATGTTTCAAAATATAGGAACACATACACACAAAAGCCCTTCTTTACCTGAACTTTCAGTGTCTGCAGAGCGGCTGTTTGAAGGTAAGTAAGCAGAAAATGCAAAAAATCACCAATTCAGGTTTTAATTTGCGCATCATTCTAAACATCGCAATAAGATTGCCATTCTGTCCCAACTGGGACCCAAATCATCTTTTATCCAGTGCATCCTGTTATATATGCTACCCTCCCACCAGTGAGTTAGTGCTTGCTTGGGTTATCCATTGACTGTGGGCAGAGGGCAGATTTCAGTGTGGGAGTTCAAGTAACCCTTATCTTATTTAATAAAGACCCCCACCTCCAAAAGAAATGCTGACATTTTATTAATGTTCATTGTTAAAACTGTTCTATTCCATATTGGTTATTTTAAACCGTGTGCTATGCCAAGTGTATACATTAAACTTTATCACATTTTGTAGGGGAAAATATAGTATAGGGTTTGTCACTATCTAAGGTTTTGGGACTCCACGGGATAACTTGCAGCGACATAAGGGAGAGCCGTATATTGACACAGAACAGTGTTGAGCATGAGAGAATCTGACAGTTCTTGGAAGAAAAGCCTTCTCTGTACAGAGAGTGAGCTGAACTCTAGAGGGAGACAGATCTAAGTGTGAATAGTAATTACTTCTGCTAAGATGGTGGCACTGTTTTCAAATGCTCCTTTAGCTTATCCGTATTTTTAAAATGTTCTGGAAAGCCAGGCAGTAGTGGCGCACGCCTGTAATCCCAGCACTTGGGAGGCAGAGGCAGGCGGATTTCTGAGTTCGAGGCCAGCCTTGTCTACAGAGTGAGTTCCAGGACAGCCAGGGTTACACAGAGAAACACTGTCTCTGAAAAAATCAAATTAAAAAAAAAAAAAAAGTTCTGGAATGGGGCTGGAGAGATGGTGTGGTAGACAAGAGCACTGGCAGCTCCTGCGGGGGAGCCCCGTCATGTTCCCAGCATCCATGTGTTGCCTCACAAGTCTTTGTATTTCCAGTCCTAGCGGTCCTGACGCTCTTCTGGCCTCCATGGGTACCAGACATGCATATGATACATGGGTACACAGACATACATGCAGGCAAACATATTCGTACGTATAAAATAAGAATAAATAAATCTTAAAAAAATAAAATATTCTATGACAAATATAGACTTCATTGAACATTGAAACATACTCTCTCTCTCTCTCTCTCTCTCTCTCTCTCTCTCTCTCTCTCTCCTTAAATCGGTTTTGACCAGTCTTTCCTGATTTATCAACAAGAAATGGTGTCTTCGTTGGATCTCCTCAGATTCCAGTCTTCCCACATGGGAGCACCAGGCCCCTTACACACTGCTTTTAGCTTGTTTTTCTGCTAAATTATCCTCAATGGGATCCAGCTTTCTAAGACCTGAATGGTTTTTTAAAACCCCTCTGCCTCGTTCTCAGGTCCCATTACCCTACTTGACCTGATTCCCAAGCCAGACTCCTCAATGTAAGAGCTTGCTAAGCTGGTTCTATGTCCTTCTGTGACTTCCAGCTTACCTGTTGAGTGTCGTATCTTGTCATATCACATCTTAGAAACAGATGCTAAAATACTTAAAGTAGACAATATGCCTAGAGTTCACTTCCTAACATCCCAGTGAGGAGAGTGGTCTTATGGCAATGAGATCATACCTGGATGTTAAGCACATAGGGGCTGGTGATGCTCATTCAAACATTTTTGATATATTATATTAAATGAAATTAAAGACTGTTGTATGCACACATAGCTATTGGTAAGTTCTGTAAAGGTAAGTCCTCCATTTGCCTTCTCCTGCTTGGGTTTCTTCCCAAGGACAGGCAGTGATGTGGACACCCACAGGCGGAGCGGTGGGACCCAGAGGGAAAAGGATACCTCATGATGCTGCAGGTCCCGTTCTGCGTTAGCCCGCATGTGCCGTATTTCATCTCTGGTGTCTTCCAGCTCCTTCTGTACAAGATCGAGCTTTTGCTCCACAGTGAGGCCCATCATACGGTCCAGACCTCCACGGACCTTGGATTTACGCCTAGTTCGTAACTGCAACCCAAGCAGAAGCAAGTCAGGGTAAAGGAGGATTTGGTGATTAAGGCAACCTTGGGTAGTCATCAAAATGAGCTCTGAGACCTACAGGAAGGTGCCCTGGGTGGAGCCTGCAAGAGGAAAGGATGTTGTTCGTTAGGCCAGAAATGACGTTTCCCAAGTCATCCTAAGGCCCTGCACTAAACACCACAAGGCTTATGTTTAGCAGTGAGTTCAAATACATCCAATTTATCTCGAGGTAGAAATGCTGCAGGGCAGGGTTGTAAGACACCATCCTCTAGACAGAGCTGTTGCCGTCAAGAGAACAACTCTATCTACCTTTGGAGGTCCAGCACAACCAGGCCTGTGGACTCTTGACATCTCATCATTAGGAGCAGGGAAAGGCGTTGGCCACTCCTCTCAGCCACCTGCAGGCAATTCTGACCTAGTTGCATCGAGTCTAGAAGGGGTAAGGGAATATAGACTGGGCAAGGGTACTTGGGTTTGTGCGGGGACCTTAGGAGGACAGGATAGTAATTATTTATATCTTCCCTGGGAAGGAATTTTAGAAAAACCCCAGCTATAGGCCATGAAATGTGTCCCAGTCACTGAGTGTAGCAAAACAGACAAAACCGCCAGGCAGTGGTGGCGCATGCCTTTGATCCCAGCATTTGGGAGGCAGAGGCAGGCAGATATCAAGTGAGTTTCAGGACAGCCAGGGCTACACAGAGAAACCCTGTCTCGAAAAAACCAAAACATACATACAAACAAACAAAAACAGACAAAGCCCATGAATCCTCTAGGCACTTAACAGCAGTGATCATAGACTCATAGACGGTGGTTCAGGTAAAGTGTGAACCTCAGAGCACATTCGTTTGCTCCTCAAAGAACATACCTACATCGATTGGCCCTTTGAAATAAGTCTGACAGACAGGGACGTCACTCCTTTATGTAGCTGGATAGGTCTTATTTGCTGTTGTTGTTCTGAGACAGGGTCTCTCTGTGTATCCCTAGCTGGCCTGGAACTCACTATGTAGACCAGGCTGGCTACAGAAAATTCACAGAGCTTTGCTGGCCTCTACCTCCTGAGTTCTGAGATTAAAGCCATGTGCAGCCATGCCTGGTTTCGACAGACCTTGTAAACTGATTCCCCAGTTGAGGGAATTTCTTTTTTTTTTTTTCCAGTGGAAGGGTTTGAACCCAGAGCCCAGTGTCTAACAAGTAAGGATTCTACTCCTGAGCTACATTCCTGGCCCTTGGGGTTTTTGCTTGAGACACAGTCTTGTTATGTAGCCCAGGCTGACCTCAAACCCTGTGGCCTTCCTTCCTGGGCCTCCCAAGTGCTTGCATTACAGGTTTGTGCACCATACTAGCCTACGAGGAATTCGTCCATATAAATTAAGGTATTCTGAAAGAGTCAGATACTAACTGAATGGGATTCCCTCCAGAAACTAAGAGGGAAGAAATGAGCAGAAAATTGAGGAGAGGAAGCCCTAAAGCCATTTGACCCAAGAAGACATGCCAAGGGCAGATTCACAAACATTATTTACATTCATGGAGGCAAACAGGATGAAGTCCTGTTCACCTTTCATTGTGTACCTGTGAAAATTCTGCTGCTGTTATTTTAATATCTGATAACCGAGGCATTCGGTGGTCCCTGGGTTCCAGTCTAGAGTAATATTTCTCGAACATCTCTGTTTCTGTTTTGAGAGCAGAGTTTCCATAGCTGTGAGATAAAGGACACATGAGTGAATTGAATTATGTGAATAGCACTCCCAAATAATCAGTATTTAGTACATCATTGGCTACCCATGGCTTCTGTAAGACACACATGCTCCTGGTGCCTTCCTTTCTCCACCTATACAACAAGTATAATAATATCACCTTTCTTTTTTTTAAAGATTTATTTATTGTTATATGGAAGTACTCTGTAGCTGTCTTCAGACATACCAGAAGAGGGTGTTGGATCTCATTACAGATGGTTGTGAGCCACCATGTGGTTGCTGGGATTTGAACTCAGGACCTTGGGAAGAGCAGTCAGTTCTCTTAAGTGCTGAGCCATCTCTCCAGCCCTAATTTTCCTTGTTAAAGAGTAAGAGTTACCCTTACTCTTTAAGGGCAGTGGCAAGGAGTTCTGTGGCCTGAGGTCAGCCTTGGGGCCATGTAGTTTTGCTAGCATATCTTAGATCTCTTGGCTATTGAGTCTAAGAAGCTACAAAATTCAGAGCGCTGGAGTCCTACTGATGACGGTTGCTGCTGTCACCTTCGGATGTTGTCTCATTTGTAAAAGTTCTTCTGAATGGCCACACTCTTGAAGCTACCTATACCCACCGACCATCTCTAGATACTTCCTACAGCTTGTGTTTTTCTACTTTTTTACCACCAGCCTCCAGATTAGAAATTCCACTGGACATCGATCATAAAAGGAAGACATATTTGAATAATGGGTTTTTAAACAACCAGAGATAACATATCTAGCTTGTCTTGTATATGCCAAGATTATGGACTTCATAACTATTTCTCATACATAAAACTACATAAAACTTGCCTTTTATGTTCGTTTGTTTGGTTGGTTGTTTAGAGGCAGGGTATGGTGGTTTGAATGAGATGACCCCCTTAGGTTCATGTATTTGAATGATTAGTCTCCAGCTAGTGGAACTGTTTGGGAAGGATTGGGAGGTGTGGCACTGTTTTGGGAAGAATTGGGAGGTGTGGCACTGTTTTGGGAAGGATTGGGAGGCGTGGCACTGTTGGAAGAGGTGTGTCATTGGAGGTGGGCTTTGAGGTTTCGAAAGCCTAGACCATAGTCACCACTTGCTCTCTGCCTTGTGCTTGCATATCAGATGAATGCTCTCGGCTACTGCTCCAGCGCCATGCCTGCCTGTCTACTGCCACGTTCCCCACCACGATCATCACGAACTCTAACCCTCCGGAGCAGTAAGCCCCTAAATTAAATGTTTTCTTCTTAAAGTTACTTTGGTCATAGTATTTTGTCACAGCAATAGAAAAGTAACAAAAAATACAGGGTATCACTGTGTAACCCTGGCTAGCCTAAAGCTTGTGCTATGTATATCAAGGCTGACCTTGAATTCACAGAACTCCACCTACATCACCAGGGCTGGGACTAAAGGTGTGAGCCACTGTGCCCAACTTTAAAGTGTGTGTGTTGGGGGGGGCACTGGGACTGAACCCATAGCTCTATGAATACTAGGCAGGGGCTAGAGCTACATCTCCAGTTCCAAAACTTTCCCACTTTACTGCATGCACATACTCACATACATATGCAGGAAAGAAGGTGACATTGAAGCCTATGTGTACTGTTAAACTAATTCCTGAATTTTGAGATTAGTACAGAAGCCAAATGGAAAACAGGAAAATCATGATGTCTTGTCTTTCAGCCCATCCTGTATTCTCAGTGGAGCCTTCCATGGGCCCAGGTCTAAATCTTTGTTGCAGGACTTCAAGGAAGAAACCTTCAGAACGTGTTTCTCTCCTAAGATGGCTGTCTGATATACAAGACTGGCAGTTATAGATACTCACAAGGAAACTTCAGAAAGCATGTACCTCTTAAGATGTTGTTTCATATATAAGGCTGTGGCATATGACAAACACTCAAAATGGTAATTAGTAATAATCCCTCCATTCTGGTATAAACTATTTACAGATATATGGAACTAAAACCTCTTCCCGCTGCTGGAATCAGGATACTGTGTAATATCAATATATTGTACACTGAACCTCAACTATATTATAGAATCTTCATTTCCAGATTACTTGCTGTGGAAGATGGAAAACAGACTGTGGAAAATATAGAGCGCTGGGCCACTCATTCCTCACAGTCTATCTCCACGTTTAAAGCCTTATTCAGCCCACAAAGCCTCAATCAACTAAGTTCAATAGCTTAGTTTTCACCCAGCTGCCATGTTAACTTTGGAAAAGGGCTTAGGAAGCCACCTGATGCAGACTGGGAAGGCGGCTTCCAAGCACCAGGAAGACACCAAGCCAAAGCTCTAGCTAAATCCTGTCTGATCTTTGCAAGGCCACCGGCCCCCTTTCCCCTCCACCCTGCCCGGGCTCAATCAGTGACTCCTCAGCGCAGGAGCAGGCAAACAGCAAGGCTAACTAGGCAAACAACAAGTTCTTTCTCCACTGTCTTGGGATGTGGCCCCGCAGGGCTCGGAGTTGAAGCGAGTAGTCCGCAAACCACAGCGGGAGGCCGCCGCAGAGACCCACTGTGCTGGTACCTGAGCTCCTCTACCAGCCCGCACAGTTGGATGACCGGCAGCTCGCCTTCCTCCTCCGCCTGGGAGTCAGTGAACGCGCTGTCCGAGTCCTCCTCAGACATCTTTCAGCCTGTGGTGCTCTGAGAGCCTTTGGTAAGATGTCCTGCTTCACTTCGGCCGCGACCCTGCCAGCTGTTGCCTAGACAACTGAACGCCGCTTATAGGGGCGGGGCTTCGGGTGATCCGGCCCCTCCCTTGCGCCGCGCGGTGGAGACAGTAGAGATAACTGCCTACTCAGATGCCTATCCATCTCACTGCTCTGAGAGTCGCTCTTCAATAGGTAGTCACAACACCAGCTCGGCTTTGTCCAGTGTCTTCTCTGTCCTCGGCACCATGTTAAACCTACTTCACGCAAATCTTTGCACGGACCCTGTAATAATACTATTCATCCCCCCAGCCAGAAACCGCAAGTCCAGACAGCTAGCAGAGACTCTCGTAGAAGTCTCTGGCCGGTGGTATAGTGAGGATTCTAGTCTGTGGTCACTGCCTGCAGCCTCACACGTGCTAGCTGCAGTTTTTCTATCATTGCAAAGTCTCGCATTGCTGAAAGAGAGAGAAACTGATTGGTTTTAAAAATAAGTATGAATTCAAATCTAAAGGAGACTTGAATCGTTTGTCTGTAGTATCTTGGGATAATGTATAGCAAGGACTTTTTGGGGCCCTTTATTGGCTTGCAGTTAATGAGATGTCAGAGGCCCAAAGAAGTTGCAGCCTGGGATGACAACGGCAACAGCACTTTTTGGTATACTTAATGGTGGTTAAGATGTTAATTTTTAGCCGGGCGGTGGTGGCGCGCACCTGTAATCCCAGCACTCTTGGAGGCAGAGGCAGGGGGATTTCTGAGTTCAAGGCCAGCCTGGTCTACAGAGTGAGTTCCAGGACAGCCAGGGCTATACAGAGAAACCCTGTCTCGAAAAAACCAAATCAAGAAAGAAAAAAAAAAAAAAAAACCAAGATGTTAATATTTTTCAATGGCAAATTTTATGATCTGCAATGGAAAACCACATTTTTTAAAAAAATTAAATGCTTACGTGAGTTTCAAGGTGAGTTAAGTTTGGAATAACATAAACCTTAACTCACCAACATAATATCTCACTAAACTGGCACAATACAGTTAATACTAGAATTCTTTCTTTGTGTTGGCTTGGGAGTGTAGCCTGCTGTCTCTAAGGTAAAAGGGAAAGAGGGAGGGAGGGAGGAAGGGAGGAAAGAGTCTTTTACCTCAAGAAACTAGAAAATGGGGCAGCTAGAGTTAAGAAAGACAGTTTCCATAGAGAGCCTTCATGTTCCTGGCAAATTGTAGATCTGACCGCAGTGAGGGTTTTACTAAGCAGATCAAAAGTTTTCAGAATTCCACAGTGGAGTAAACCCTAGAGCAACTTTGACAACTGTCAAGCCCACAGTTGGAAGGTAGCACCGAAGTTTGGGGAGATCTGTTTTGGGGAAGATTGACTGTAGTGTGGTTCAAGCTCGGGGCAGGGAGGTGTGTGGTACTCTGCCACCCGTGTCTAAACAGGGGCCATCCTGGCAGTAAGAAATGAACCGGTAAGCCAGGCGTGGTGGCACACGCCTGTAATCCCAGCACTTGGGAGGGAGGCATAGGCAGGCGGATTTCTGAGTTCGAGGCCATCCTGGTCTACAGAGTGAGTTCCAGGACAGCCAGGGCTGTATAGAGAAACCCTGTCTCGAAAAACCAAAAAAAAAAAAAAAAAAAGAAAGAAAGAAAGAAAGAAAGAAAGAAAGAAATGAACCAGTAGCCGCAAGAGGGCCATCTACGATACAATGCGTAGTGTTCTCAGCTTTAATGACGGGGCTGGTAATGCACTGAGAGGGTTTCTCTCTGCATATTTCCCAGCAGCCCCCAGTTTGCTGAAGACCCATGCCAGTCATCTCCAAGCCAGTTACCTACTGGTGCTTGGAGACCACCGGGAATATCAGCAGGATTTCTTTCCTGGGATTCTTTAGTAGATGCATTGAAGTTCAAAGAAGACCAAGCTGCCGTCTGTTTAAAGCAATGAGGGGGCAACAGTGGCCAAAAAGGCCATAAAGAGACATTTTGAATGTTTTTATGTGGAAGGGGGCCTGGGAGAGAAAAGACACTGTGTGTTTATTCACCCCTAGATTGCATTTATGATCAACATCCACTCTTAATGCCATTTAGAGAATACACAAATGCATGCATACAACCAAGCTGAGTGTGCTGGTACCCTCATGGGACCCCAGTATTGCTAAGTGTTGGGGGCACCGAGGTCCTCATACTCACAGAGAAGCACTAAGAGAACCAGGAATGTTAATCAGGCAGGGGAGTGTCCTCAATGGAGAAGACAGAAATCAAACACCTGCATTCCATCCAGAAAGTGAGAGTGGATTTTGTTAATGACCTGGGGACCTTTCTGCTGTCTGTGAAGGCAGACCTCCCCCACCCTTTGCTATAGAGGCAGACCTCACCCAAATTCCCCAGAATGATTCAGAGACTACATTAGATTCTAGGCTTTTCCTTTATTTTATTTATTTGTTTTTTTTTTAATATGTGCCGTGGTGTTTTGTCTCTATGATAGCCTGTGTGAGCATGTTGGATCCCTTGGAAGGTGAGTTACAGACAGTCGTGAGCTGCCCTATGGGTTGCTGGGAATTGAACCTGGGTCCTCTGGAAGAACAGCAAATGTTATTAACCACTAAGCCATTTCCCCAGCCCAATTCTAGGGTTTTTAGTTATAGAGCCCACCCTCATGGTCACATGCACTTTATAAAGGAGTTTCTATAGAGACACACTTTCAGGCATATCGTGCACCTGGGATTGGACTGATTGAACCAATGTTGCTTGGAACCCTTTTCCCAAGCTGTACTCTGTTTTAAAAATGCTGACGATGAATCACCGGAAATTAGATGTCCCGAAGTCTGATCCAGGTTGACGAAGTCAATCTGTGCCTGGTTTTCATTCTTACCTCTTCATGGAGGTGGGGGGGGGCGTTGGGAGGGGTGGAGGGAGGGTTGTGCAATTCCCTATGTGACACCTGCAGGAACCCCAACAGGTGAGAGTCACAATGGGAGAGTCAGGAGTTCAAGGTCATCCTCAGGCACATAGGAAGTTATTGATTAGCCTGGGCCTCCAGAGACAGTTTCAAAAACAAACAAACAAACAAACAAGCAAATGGACATTGTTGTGTTGCTTAGCAACAAGGAAACACTCTGGAAAATGGGTTGTTAAACTATTGCATCATTGGACAAACACCATAGAGTGTACTTACACAAACTTAGGCGGCCTACTGCATTCCTGGGTGAAAGGGTATAAATATTCATAGCTCAGCCTAGCTCCCTCATGGCCATGATATACAAAACTTTCCAAGATTAAATCAAACATCAAAGAGAATGATACACCACAGTGATCTGGTAGACACAAAACCCAGGAAGCTACTGCTTGTATAACTCTGCATACTTCATTACAGTATGCAAACAGAAAGAATATATAATAAAATTTAAAAGTCTACTTTTTTACTTAAACCAACATAGTAGTTTACCCTTATTATTAAATATGTATAAATTCGATTGTGTTGGGTTTGGTCACAGCAGGAGCATCACAGACATGTCAGTCACATTGCACTGTGTTAGGCTGCCTACAGTAATGTAGTTCTAACTCATTACTGCCTATGGGACCACATCATAAGTTTAGTCTGGTTGGGATTTTTTTTTAAAGATTTATTTATTATTAGAGACAGGCGGATTTCTGATTTCGAGGCCAGCCTAGTCTACAAAGTGAGTTCCAGGACAGCCCGGGCTACACAGAGAAACCCTGTCTCAAAAAAAAAAAAAACAAAACAAAACAAAAAAAAGAATTATTTATTGTTATAGCTAAGTACATTGTAGCTGTCTTCAGACACATCAGAAGAGGGTATCAGATCTCTTTTATGAATGGTTGTAATCTCAGCC
This sequence comes from Apodemus agrarius, assembly GCA_964023405.1. Classification (NCBI taxonomy): domain Eukaryota; kingdom Metazoa; phylum Chordata; class Mammalia; order Rodentia; family Muridae; genus Apodemus; species Apodemus agrarius. The sequence goes on from OZ030024.1 coordinate 39,139,569, forward strand.
ACCATGTGGTTGCTGAGATTTGAACTCAGGACCTTTGGAAGAGTAGTCAGTGCTTTTAATCGCTGAGCCATCTCACCAGCCCTAACAGTTTGTTGAAGATCTAAAATACTCTACCACATGATCCAGTCACGCACTCTGAGAAGCTCACCCAAGAGACGGCACCTAAGTCTCCCTAAAGATATCAAGTCCAAAAGACAAGAATGTTCACACCGCGAGAGAAACCCTGTCTCGAAAAAACAAAAAAACAAACAAAAAAAGAATGTTCACACAGCTTTAAAATTTTTTTAAATCTTATTGTGTGTGTGTGTGTGTGTGTGTGTGTGTGTGTGCAGACACATGTGTGATCACGTTTATGCAGCTGCTCAAGGTCCAAAGACATCAGATCCCTTTGGAGACGGAGTTATAGATGGTTGTGAGACACTCGGTTTGGGTGCTAGGAACCACACTGAGGTCCTGGAAGGAACAGTGTGGGTTCCTAACTGCTGAGCTGTCTCTCCAGCCCTGGGCAACTTCTATCTTTAATAGTCTCAAACAGGAAGCAATCCAAATGTCTACCCACAGATAAAAGGCATTGCTGTGCATGGGTTACTGCCCATAAGTAGGAAACACATAAACCTCAAAACAAGGGTGTGAGTGAGAAAAGTCAGAAAACAGAAGATCCATACTGTGTAGACACCTGTGTATGAAAATCCAAAAAAATGCACCCTTGTCTATAATGACAGAAACAGATGAGTAGCTGCTTGGGGTAGGAAGACCCATTGAAACAGGACTGTGAGAAAGACAACATAAGGGACAGGAACATACACCATGAGCATAAATAGACTAAAATGTACCAAGTTGGTCACCATATACTTTTAGTATATATGTTTGCTATCTATCGATTATAAATCAATACAGCTAGAAGGTAAACATACTGCGGTTTCCACTCCAGCCTTACACATTCAGCCTCTGCTCCTGCCCGTGTGACAGGCATGTTGAATGTCACATCTTCCCACTAAAGTCATGGTCTTTTTTTCTCTCTTTCCAAACCCACTCTTTGCACACTCTTCCTCATCGTAGTCGATGCTGACCTCATCCTTCCGTGAGCGCAACTCAGCAAATGGGGGGGGGGAGTCATCCTAGAGAGGCCCTTGAGTGCCCCAGCCTCAACTCCACATCTGATCTCTTACCAGATTTCACCGGCTTTTCCTTCAACATAAATGCAGAATGTAACTTCTTATCACTCCAATGACCGAGGTCTAAACCACCGTCATCTCTTTTACCTAAATGACTTCAGTTATATGTCACTGTGTATTTGGTAATGGGTCAATAAAACTAGAAGAGAGGAGGAGAGGAAAGGGACAGGAAAGGGGTGGGGAGGCAGATGAGAAAGGGAGAAAGAAAAGGCTAAGCAAGGGAGGGGGGAGAAAAGGGAAGGAGGGAGAGAAGGAAAAGAGAGAGGGAGGTAGGAAGGGGGAGCAGAGGGAGGAGAGAGGGAAGGAGGGAGGGGAGGACGGAGGAAGGGGAGGAGCGGGGAAGGGGGAGGAAGGAGGAGAGGAAGGGAGAGGAGGGAGGGGAGGAAAGACTTTCTTCCCTCGATTCATGCATTCACATCCAGCCAAGGCATGGGTTAAACATGAATTGGACCATGCCTCCGGGCACAGAATCTTGTCTGGTTCAAGGTAAGACCCAGAGTCCCTTACAAGGATGCGCTCCCCCAGTTGCCCCTGCTAGTTCTTCTCCTGACTCAGTTCTTACCTAGCCCTCCTGAAATAATTCTTTCTAGTCACACTGGTTCCCTGGCCGCTCCCCCCAGACAGGCCAGGCAGGCTCCTGTCTTCCTACCCTGAAGATCCTCGCAGACTTCCCTCAGAGGCCCACTGGGCCCAGCCCTTCCCTCTTTTCAGATTTAACTTCCTTTCAAGCCGACCTGCTCCTTTCTCTTGTCTTCTCAGTCCTGGATGAACTACCAAGCAAGTTTGTTAATGTTGAAGGAAGCATCTGGAATGCGGAGTAGCTTACATACACTGCATGTGCTGCAACTCCCAGACTGCTGCTCCACCCCCCACCCCACCCCCGTGTCCTTCAAATCTGCATACATTGCATGTGCTGCAACACACAGACTGCTGCTCTACTCACCTTGTCCTTCAAATCTGCCTCCAATCGTCGTTGGTAGTGGTGGTGGTTTTTTGTTTGCTTTTGTTTTGTTCATTGGAGGTAGGGTCTCGTGTAGCCCAGGTTGGCCTTGAATTCCCTATATAGCCCAGGATGACCCATGATCCTTCTGTCTCCTCCTCTGTTCTGGGATTATAGCCTGTGCTACCCCTCTCCCTGCAGCCAGAGCTGGCTGATTTTTGCTAGGCTGCCAGGTAAGTAAGCCCCCAGCCGTCCTTTCTCCTGTCTCCACATAAGCCCAGCTCCAGCATCGAGGTTACCAGCACCCCCTTGTGTCCGTGCCTACGTGGGTGCGTGGGCCCTGAATTCAGGTTCTCACGCTTGTGCCCCAAGCACTTTTATCCACTGAGCCATCTTCCCAGCTCCAGAAGTGGATCGTTTTAATGCTCCAGGGTTCCAGCCATGGCTTGGTTGTTTGCCTCAACTTGGGTAAACCTCCCAATGGCGTTGCCCCTTGGTTTCCACCTTTATAAAATGGGGACAGCGCTTCTCGGTGACTACTCTATGCATTATAAGACTACTATGATCCCTGGGAAGAGGAGGGAAAAGTATGTAGAAAATCGGAACCGAAGATGGACGGGCACTCCAGCATCGCCCCTGCCCAAAGGAGGAGCCAGTGCTGTGGTGTTGGGTGTGGAGCCGGCGCTGACGGGTTATGAGTGACTCAGCCTGCTGAATTTGAATAATAACAGTGGAAACCACCATTGTTAGCTCTCTGTGTCCTTGTTACCCATTAGGTAATATTACTGTTGCCTAATAAATACACTTAGACCTATCATTGTTTCTGCTACTGCTTGCTGAGTGCTAAACTGATCGTTTGATGCTTTGCAAAGCACGTTCTGGGCATCATCTCAGTTGCAACAGCACTGATGGTTTTGTGAGATACAGGCTCCTCCGTGTGGCCTGTTGCCCTCATGAGGACACTGCGGATCAGAGAAGTTAAGCAACTTGCCCAGCATCACGTAGCCATCCTGGGTGAGGCTGAAATTTAAATCTAAGTTCATCTCGGTCCTTTCTGTCATCTACCCTGTTACCACAGTGGTCCTCCGTGGGTAGGTAGGTGGGACCTCTACCCCCCCCCTCCCAGGAGACTTCTGGAAATATCTGAACTAATTTTGTTTGTAGTAATTGAGGATGCCATGAGCATCCAATGGCAGTGCATGCTAATCCGATGGCATGCTAGAACTGCTGTTCATGTTAATCTGATGGCATGCTGGAATTGCTGTTCATGCACTAGTTTCCTAGAGCCCCGGTAACAAGTGATCCTCTAAGCACCAAAGATTGCTTGCCTCACAGTTTTGAAGGTTATAAGTTCCAAATTAAGGTGTCAGCAACGCTCTTCTTCCCCCCAACGGCTCTAGAGAAGAGCTCTTCCGAATTTTCTTGGCTTCTGGTGGCTCCTTGCTCTCTCTGGTGTCTTAGGCTCTTGGCTATATCGCTCCAAATCCCACGTCTTCTCTCTGTATGGCCTCTTTCCCTGTAACTTTGTGTCCTTTGCTATTTTCCTAAGTCACCAGGTCTGTTTTTCCTTTATATAGCAGAGGTCCTGAGTTCAATTCCCAGCAACCACAAGACAGCTACATGTATAAAATAAATAAACAAATCTTTAAAAAAGAAAGAAAGAAATCTCAGAAACCCCGACTAAGACAACTATGAGTTGGAACGTCCTGGCTTCTTCCTTCCCTAAGGAGAAGATGCGCAGACTCAGAAGTGAGCGTGTGGGACCTTTGCAAACAAGATGAGCTGTGTGCAGCCCAGCCATCCAGTGACCGGCAGAGTGCTTGTCTTCATTCTTTCTGCAAACGTTCACTGTGTGCCCGACCGATGAGCCTTTGGGCCTGAAACACTAAGTAGGAAGGCTAATACTGTCTGTGCTCACTGTGGGCTTCTGGTCTGAGTAAGCAGCTGCTGTCCAGTGGGACCAGAGGGGAAAGGCAGGGTGCCTCCGATTTCAAGGCATCAGGAAGGTTTCCGAAAGCTAACGAGGTCTGAGCTGGGATGTGAGGCCAGGTGAGCCAGGCTCTTCACCCAAGTCTGACCACAGTCTTTAACCCCAGCCAAAGGCCATGAGAAGAGCGGTGACCCAGAAAGCAAGGTTATGAGAGACTAAGAGAAGAGAGAACACTGCATGACCAAAGGAAGGCCAGTCTGTGCCCCAGCCCTTTAGAAGCACAGACAGAAGTCCTTCTTTGTTTGTTTGTTTGCTTGTTTGTTTGTTTTCGAGATAGCCCTGGCTGTCCTGGAACTCACTCTGTAGACCAGGCTGGCCTTGAACTCAGAAATCCACCTGCCTCTGCCTCCTAAGTGCTGGGATTAAAGGTGTGTGCCACCACTGCCTGGCTTTTTTTTTTAAGATTTATTTATTTATTATATGTAAGTACACTGTAGCTGTCTTCAGACACTCCAGAAGAGGGTGTCAGATCTCATTACAGATGGTTGTGAACCACCATGTGGTTGCTGGGATTTGAACTCAGGACCTTCGGAAGAGCAGTTGGTGCTCTTAACCACTGAGCCATCGCTCCAGCCCCGACAGAAGCCCTTCTCAATATTCAAATGCTTCCTTCCAGTCCTGTGGTGATGCTTACCTCTGGGTCCATGGTGAACCTTACTCCCCTCTTCTCAGAGTCACATGGACTGGCCTAGGCCTGACCTCCAAAGCCTACGAACCCATTCAGAAGCACTGGAAACGACCAGACATCATTGATGTCTACAAGTTGCTGTAGACATCAGTCCAGAGACAGAACGTTCCCAGGAAGCATGAGCCTGTGCACATGTTTATTAAGAACATAGCTCCCATCATAAAAATCAGCATCAGCAGCATGTGGTCTAGGGCCAGCGGGGAGCTTGCCTGATGAAGGGACAAGTCTCATTTGCCTTGGTGGTGGTGGAACAGAGGGGATTAAAGGCCTATGTCACCTATTCTATCTATCAGAAGGGAACAACAGTACTAAGAGCCGAGGCTCTGGCATCAGAGAGGTCTGGGTTCAGATCCTGCTCCCACCACTGCATGCTTCATTGCCTTTGACCACACTACTGTCCCCTAGGGCTGCACACCTTGTATGTATCGCAAGCCTCATGACCCCATTCCCGTGAGAGCTCAGCATAGGGCTAGGCACCCAGCGGAACCCAGCCCTTCATATTTACTCCTTCCCTTTGCTTTTGGCCATGAATCCAAGTCCGGATTCCGCCTTCACCCATTTTTCCCCCTGGGGACACTCACTGGACGGAGATGGAGGAAGTAGGGATCAGTAAAAGATAACGGTCTCTCTCTTGGGGTATTCCTTTTTCACTAAAGATTTCTATACAAGAAAATGTACACAAGCCATGCCTGTACAGCTCGACACAACCTTGAAAGTGGAAGAGATTTATGCAACCAGAATCGGGCTGGAGAAAGAGGATACCATTTCTCGGTGCTAGTGGGCTATAGACCCCAGCCTTCAGAGACCCCTTTAAATGTCAGTACTACCCCCAAGAGTAACCACTGCATCCTGAAGCCAGCGGCTGACATTCCCTCCTCTTCTAACTCATCCACCACGTCATGATGTCCATGTCTGACTTCTTCCACTCAGCATAATAAGTGTCACCCGCCCCTGTGTGGGTGATTATATGCCACTCATTCTTGCTGCTGGTGTGGCACAGTATTTCACTGTGACTACCCATTCCACCAGGGATGGTTTCTAGTTTGGGGCTGTTGTATTAAGGGCAGTGGAAATTTGAGTGTGGATTTCTGCTAGGTGTCACCTCAGGAGGAGAAATGATAGGTCATAGTATATTTTGAAAACTCGGGTTAAGTCGCTTCTCCATTCTCCATATGTGCATCCCATCGCCCATGGCGTGTTCCATGGGTGCCATGGTATGCCCTTAGGTGCTGTAGAAGGGTTCTTTTTCCGGTTGGCACCTAGCTGATCCTGAATAGGACCTCCAGGTACAGTGGGGAGATCTCTTTTTTGTTTGTTTGTTTGTTTGTTTGTGTTTTGGGGGGGTGTTTGTGTGTGTGTGTGTGTTGTTGTTGTTGTTGTTGTTTTTTGAGACAGCGTGTCTCTGGATAGCCCTGGATGTCCTAGAACTCACTCTAGATCAGGTTGGCTAGAAACTGAGAAATCCGCCTGTCTCTGCCTCCCAAGTGCTGGGATTAAAGGCATGTACCACCACGTAAGGACAAGTCTCCTTCACCACGCCGTTGCACTTATGGTAGCAGAAAAGATGCATTGTGTTGAGGAGGGGGTGACTCGCTAGGTTGCTTGAGGTCTCACCAGGAAGACTACTGCAAAATAAGGTGGTGACTCTACCCGAGCCAAGGAGCAGTGTTAGAATGTCCATCTCAGGCTCATGCCTGCCAAGGCTGCTCTGTCCCGCTTACAGACCCACAGACTGTTCTCAACATGAGTAGCCCACTGTAGCTATAGACCTGCCTAGGATGTGCCCTGCCTTCCTGCCTAGGGAACAGTGGAGAGTGGCACCTTAGACATGATGGTACCCCGTGTGTCGCATGCACCGTGGGCAATCATAACAGACATGTGAGTATTGTACTGTGTGCAGACCCTGCTCCCAGCGCCAATGTCTTAACTCACTCGGCATATTGCTGTGGTCCACCCTCTGGATGAGACAAGGCTCGGGCAGGTATCCAACCAGTGTGTGCCGTTAGCAGCAGCACCGGCAGTTCTCAGAGCAGTAAAGGCTTTGCACACACTGGGCTCCAAAGGTAAAAGACTTCGGTTGGAAGCTAGAGTCTGCTTTTTGTAAGCCTGGAACTTTCCTCAGTCTCCTTTTCTGTGAGATGAAAATGAATGATATCCTCCTGGGCCAGATTCTGGGGAGAATAGGACAAATAATGAGTTTGAAGCCATGGTAAGCACACATTCATGCACAGAAATGAAACTGGGCTTCGGTGTATGTGTGTCACGCCGGCTTTCCGGATGTACTTATTTAAGATAAGTAACAGATGAAAACTCATGACAACCTTCAGAATTTAAAACAAACAATTAAACTGGCCACATCGAGGTGCACACCATTAATCCCAACTCTCAGGAGACAGATGCGGGAGGATCTCTTGAGTTCAAGGCCAGCCTGGTCTACATTGAGAGTTCTGGGACAGCCAGGACCGCACAGAGAAACCCTGTCCTCCCCCCCCAATGGACCCACCCCCCAAAAAAACCAAACAAACAAATGAAAAACCAATTAGGACTGGTAGATGGCTCAGTGGGTAAGGTGCTGTTGTGCATTAAGATCTAAATTTAAAGCCAGGCGGTGGTGGCGCACGCCTGTAATCCCAGCACTTGGGAGGCAGAGGCAGGTGGATTTCTGAGTTCAGGGCCAGCCTGGTCTACAGAGTGAGTTCCAGGACAGCCAGGGCTACATAGAGAAACCCTGTCTCGAAAAACAAACAAACAAACAAAAAAAAAAAAGATCTAAATTTAAGTCCCCACAACCCAAAAGCTGGACACAGTCTCTGCAATGGCTGTCATTCCAGTGCCCTTGACACAATGGAAGGTGAAGGCAGGAGAATTTGCTAGAAGCCACCAGGCCAGGTCACCTTGAGTACGCCTCAAAGGAGATAGAAAGCAGAGACCAACACCTAAGGTTGTCTGTCCTCCACCGACCTCCTCGGGGGTACACTATGACAAGCATGTTCTTGCGTGCACACACACCTGTGTGTGCATTCATGTACACATACAAAGATTGACACAAGCAAATGATTGTTGTATTTTATCTGATAAAATTGAATACATTATTAATGTACCTGTGTTATTCTAGACACCACCCTCAGGTGTGTCCCCTTGGTGACCACATTGAAATCTCAGTATTACAGATCTCTTTCCCTTCTTTGCTTCTTTCTTCCTCTTCCTTTCTTCCTGTTTTATAATTATAGGTCTCTTTTTAGGGCTATACTCTTAAACCTTTGATGTAGCAGTATTTTCATTGCAAGGATATAAAGAATTGACATATACCCTTTACGTAGATTCCCCAAAACTCCTGAATATGAACCATTTGCATTGGCTTTATCATTCTCTAGGTATTTAACTTCACTGAAACACTTAAGAATAATTTGTGGCACCTCTTTGTCTGTAGATACTTCAGTGTGCCTTTCCTAGAAACAAGGGCATTTTAGTAAACTATAAACTAGAATCAATGGTTTCTTTTTCATGAAATGTAACTGGGGTCTGGAGAGATGGCTCAGTGGTTAAGAACACTTGATGCTCTTGTAGAGGATCTGGGTTTGATTCCCAGCACCTCCTAAATAAATAAATCATAAAATTTAATAAGTCACAATGACCAGGAGACTAGGGCTGCTGTGGTTTGTTGTCTAATTTGTTTCTTGTTTGTTTTTTGGGGGATTTTTTGGTTTTTCGAGACAGGGTTTCTCTGTGTAGCCCTGGCTGTCCTGGAACTCACTCTGTAGACCAGGCTGGCCTCGAACTCAGAAATCCGCCTGCCTCTGCCTCCCAAGTGCTGGGATTACAGGCGTACGCCACCATGCCCGGCTTCAAGGTGCCTTAATCTTTGTTTTCTGTGTCTTTGACCTTCACTGTTCGAAAGGCTTATTTACTTTATGCCTGTGAGTGTTTTGTTCACAAGTATGTGCTCTGTGTGCATGTCTGGTGCCCATGGAGACCAGAAGAGGGCAGTAGATTGCCTAGAAGTGCAGTTATAGATGCTTGTGAGCCACCATGTGGGTGCTGGGGACCAAACCCCAGGTCGTCAGTGTTTTTAACCTCAGAACCATCTCTCCAGCCCCAGCCTTGACATTCTTTTTTTTTTTTTTTTTTTTTTTTTTTTTTTTTTTTTTTGGTCTTTTGAGACAGGGTTTCTCTGTGTAGCTCTGGCTGTCCTGGAACTCACTCTGTAGACCAGGCTGGCCTCAAACTCAGAAATCCACCTGCCTCTGCCTCCCAAGTGCTGGGATTAAAGGCATGCGCCACCACACCCGGCTGCCATTCTTTTTTCTGTGTGTGTGTGTGTGTGTGTGTGTGTGTGTGTGTATCCATTTTGAGAACCCCAAAAGACCACCAAGGAGCCAATTCCGATGGAATCGCATTAAGGTCTTTATTCAAACTCCAAATTGGGCTACACCGTCACCGGTTAGGAGTGTGAAGCCCCGAGCCCAGTTTCAAGCAGACATTTATAGAATCGAGCAAACCAGCAAAGAGGTTTCTAGCCTGGCACACACCTGACTGGGGGGTTATTATGGAATTTTGTTGTCCTTTAAAATAATTGGCTAGTAGCCGGGCGGTGGTGGCGCACGCCTTTAATCCCAGCACTTGGGAGGCAGAGGCAGGCGGATTTCTGAGTTCGAGGCCAGCCTGGTCTACCGAGTGAGTTCCAGGACAGCCGGAGCTACACAGAGAAACCCTGTCTCGAAAAACCAAAAAAAAAAAAAAAAAAAAAATTGGCTAGTGCTGGGAGCCAAACCACAAACTTAACTTCTGCTTTTCCTCCTGATTGGTGCTTGTGGGGGGGTTGCCTGGAAACTGGTGCTGGGTGCAGGCTGGTTGGTTAACTCCAATTCCACCTTAGGTCAGGTTCTCTAAGATGGAGTCTGGACCCAAGATGGAGTTGGTCTGGTCTCTCAGTGCATATGTGTGTGTGTGTCTGTTTAGATAGTCTTGAGTCTCAATACACAGTACTAGAACTCACTGTGGCTGTCTTCAAACACAAAGATTCACCTGTCTCTGCTTTTTCCAGTGCTGGAGCCAGCCCAACCTTGATTTGTTTCTGTTTTTGTTTTTTGTTTTGTTTTTTGTTTTGTTTTGTTTTCAAGACAGGGTTTCTTTGTGTAGCCTTGGCTGGCTTAGAACTTGCTATGTTGACCAGGCTGGCTTTGAACTCACAGAGACCCACTTGTCTTTGTCTCTCGAGTGCTGGGATTTAATGCGTGTGCCACCACCGTCTGGACAATATTCTTTTTTTTTTTTTTTTTTTTTTTGGTTTTTTGAGACAGGGTTTCTCCGTGTAGTCCTGGCACTCACTCTGTAGACCAGGCTGGCCTCGAACTCAGAAATCCACCTGCCTCTGCCTCCTAAATGCTGGGATTACAGGCGTGTGCCACCACGCCCAGCTCTGGCCAATAATCTTTGGTTTGGTTTGGTTTTGGGTTTTTTGGGGGGGTGTTTGTTTGTTTGTTTGTTTGTTTTTTGTTTTTGAGACAGGGTTTCTCTGTGTAGTCCTGGCTGTCCTGGAACTCACTCTGTAGACCAGGGTGGCCTCGAACTCAGAAATCCGCCTGCCTCTGCCTCCCAAGTGCTGGGATTACAGGCGTGCGCCACCACGCCCAGCTCTTTTTTTTCTTTCTTTCTTTCTTTCTTTCTTTCTTTCTTTTGAGACTGGCCAATATTCTTAAAGAGCAAATAGCAATTATTTGTGAATAGTGTCCCTCCTTTAGGGCCTCTCTGTGCTCTTGTGATTCAATTCAGGTTCTCACACTGGACAGCAGCATCGGAGTACTGGAGTGTCAACTTGAGGGCAAGAAGTGCTATCTACATGAGACTTTGAACGTGGGCCAGCCCCTTGGTTAAGATGGTTTTCTCTGGTGCAGCTGCTGTTTGTCCCTTTGTGGGGAGCGAGTAGCTGTGAGTCTATTTAAATATCCTGTTTCTCACCATCCTCCACCCACCAGTGTTGGTGTTCCTTGTGACTCTTGCCCAAATTCTTGTTACTGTAACAGCTGCCAAATGATGGATTTCTAATCCCAGTAATCTCTTTATGTTTCTTTGTCTAAATTCTACTTTATTTATATCAGGACAGACTGACAAGTTCTTTTTTTAAAATCTCTATTTATTTTTAATTTATGTACATGGTTGTTTTGGCTGCGTGTGAGCGTGCCTAGTGCCCCCAGAGGCCGGAGAAGAGTGTCAGACCCTCTGGACCCGGAGTTATGGAAGGTTTTTAACTGTCATTTGGGTGCTGCTGGGCATTCTATCTAGGTCCCCTAGAAAAGCATCAAGGGCTCTTAATCCCTGAGCCATTTCTCCAGCCCAACTGGCAGATTCTTCCCCCCCACCCCCACAGGGTTTCTCTGTACAGCCCTGGCTGTCCTGGAACTCACTTTGTAGACCAGGCTGGCCTCGAACTCAGAAATCCGCCTGCCTCTGCCTCCCAAGTGCTGGGATTACAGGCGTGCGCCACCACCGCCCAGCTCCAGATTCTTGTTTTATTGTGTAAATTGTAATTCCTTGTTACTGCTAATCTGGTGAGCAGAGCCCCTTTGAGTCGGTGCCCGTGTCCTTGTGACATCTTCACCACCTTGTGTGCACCTGTTGGCTTCCTGGCAAACCAGATGTTCATCTGCCTCTGTTTCCCTTACCCAAGTCTGTGCTCAGCTGCTATTCCAAAAAGGTCTGGCTCCTTTTGTGTGCAGAATTTATATAATAAAGGAGGAAATCAGAAGGATAGAGCAACTCGAAAGGTCACAGGCATTCACATGCCTCGCAAATGCCTCTCCCGTTTTCTGTCCCCCACTAGCGGTGCAACCTAAGCATGCAGAATGGTCCCCCAGTAAAGACAAACTTAGAGCAGTCAGGCAAGCATGAGTGCTGGTCCACGTTTTAGTCCCCGAACTCTAAGGGGTCTAAGGCTAGAGGGCAGAGGACAGCAAGCTCGAGGCCGAACAGGGCTCTGCTTAGTGAGACCCTGACCTGAGGGGAAAAGTAAAAACCAAAAACCAAATACAAAAAAAAAAGAAAGAAAGAAAGAAAGAAAGAAAGAGAGAAAGAGAGAAAGAAAGAAAGAGAGAGAGAGAGAGAAAAGGAAAAAAAGAAAGAGTTGTTGACTCCCAGAGTTCTTCATTCATTGTGTATTGACGCCTCACGATGGATGCTGGGGTACCCCAAGTACCCTCTCCATCTTGCTGTGGCTCTGGTTGGTTTCCAGGTGGCTACGGAAGAACCTCATCCTCCACCAGTTACTTTCTACAGAACGCAGTGACAATTAAAACCGACAGCACTTGATGAAGACAGGAGCGACCCCGGCTCCATCCTGACCTACAGGATATGGGGAACCACGCTGTGTCCTCTGAGCCACCTCCCTATTCCTCAAGGAGCAGCACAGAGCAGGTACTGAATGGGAGAGGCAGAGGGAGCCAAGAAGTGCCCAGCCTATTGTTGCTAAAATCAAAGCAATAAATAGGTTAGTGGTGTGGACTGAAATCCCAGCCAAACAGAGCTACAAGCAGGACAGTCAGGGGTTCCAGGACATGCCTGGATATAAAAGGAATTCCAATAGGCCCCGAGATCCTAAGGTAAGATTTATTTATGTTAAGTGTGTGTGTGTTTGCACAAGTGTGCATGTATGTGTACCCGTGGAAGGCAGAGGAGGGCACTGAGAACTCCCTGGAACTGGAGTTTCCAGTGGTTTGAGCAGGCACTGAGGTTGCAGCAATCTAAGCACAGGTCATCTGCAAGAGTAGCAAGCAGTTTTAAGGGTTGCACCATCTGGCTCTCTAGCTCTAAACTGCGAATGAATGAATGAATGAATGAATGAATAGATGAATAAATAAACAAGCTAAGCATGGTATCACAAGCCAGCACTTGGAAGGCAGAAGCAAGAGGGTCATTAGGTCAAGGTTAGCCTGGGTTACAGAGTAAGACCATGTTTCAGAGAACTAAGGTAGGAATGAGCTCTGTGGCAGAAAGCTTGGCTGGATAGACAATGCTCTAATCTGATGCCCAGAACCACAAGGGTCAACAAAGCAGATAAGTCAGTATGAAGTATAAAACCAGGGCTCGGGAGCCACTTGGATCACCATGGAGGAGAGCAGGCTGCCTTCAATGGAGGCCCACTTGAAGACTGACCTGAGACGTTGCACGCATGATCTGAGGCATTGCAAACTTGAGGTTTGCAGGCATTGCATTCCGGGCCCATGGCACAGTACTGCATCACTGCTGAAAGACAGAGGACAAGTGAGAGCCCCGCGTGGGCTGCCAGCCCCTCACTCAGCGTCTGCCAGCCCGGCATTGCTGTGAGGTTCATACTGGATGGCAGAAAGGGGGAGTGTTGCTTGACTTATGGAGTCTTTCTAAATCTTTCTCAAAGTTGGCCCCACAGCTGGTAAAAAGGCAGCATTCTCTGGGCAAGGTGGTGCTTGCCTGTAATAGCACTGAAGAGGCTGAGGCAGGAGGATCTTGAGTTGGAAGCCGGCCTGGACAACATGGGGAGATTCTGTCTCAAATACAAAGAGAGGCAGTTGGAGAAGCAGATGGAGAGGCAGAGGGGGAGGGAAAGGGAGAGGGGGAGGGAGAGGGAGAGGGAGAGGGAGAGGGAGAGGGAGAGGGAGAGGGAGAGGGAGAGGGAGAGGGAGAGAGAGAGAGAGAGAGAGAGAGAGAGAGAGTAGGTTGGACTAAGGCCCTGGACTCAGCCACTGTCAGGTCCAAAAGAAAGCCAGGACTAATAACTAACAGTCGGGCTTATTAGCATACCAAAGCGCACGCCGGCATCTTGGCCTTCTCGGCTCTTCTCACCTGCTCCTACTCTAAACTTCTTCAGCTCATGGGCTTCCCTTCCCCCAGCTTCTCATTCCTGTACAACCCTGTTTTCTTGGCTCTCTTTTTCTCTCCTTTGTGCCCTGCCCCCTCCTCCCCCCCACCCGCCCACCCCCCACCACCCCCACACACACACATCTCTTGGTCTTCCTCACTTCCGTATGGCCTGGTCCACTCTGCTGCCATGTTTAATCTACTACTTTCTTTTCCTGTATTAGACTCTTCCAGATGCATCTAGATGTATTCTTCTTTATATCTACAATGAAAAAAATAAAAGTCCCCTCGACCATACCTTGCGTCACTTTATACATGCGGTGCTGAAAACCCCCACGGTATACGGCCATTAACTTGTCTGTAGGATAAAATCAGGCATTGTAGGTCATGCCTGTAATCCCAGCGCTTGGGAGGTGCAGTGTGATGGCCGTAGACTTTAAATGAATATATATATGAATATAGAGTGAGTTCCACATCATCTTGAGCCAGAGTATGACCCTATCTGAAAACAAAAATCAGTAAATAAGTAAATAATAATCTAAAACTTTGCAGATATTTTTGTGTATTTCTGTAAGCTTCACAAGTGGTCCCTGAGGGTCACACAGATAATGCCTAGAGGCAGGAGCTCTCAGAAAACGAAGGTAATCAAAGTAGCTTCAAAGATGATTAAAACCATGGACTCCTCCCAACTTCCTCGCACACAGGCCCGAAGGTCCTGGAGTCCATGACTCTTCGCCAGCTCCCCTCACGTGGAGTTGACCAACGAGCCTGGCTCCACTTGCCTGGCATGGCTCCAAGACACCCTCACGCATGCACGGCCTGAGTCAAAAGGGCCCCTTGTTTCTCCAGGTTTGGAAAAGATGCCTCCTCTAGGACTGTAGAGATGGATGGCTGTGTAAGTTTCAGCCGCATGGTGGCTAATCAGAAAGGGAGGAGAGCACCGTCCCCACCCTCTCCGACAGTGAGTCACCCTGTCAACATGCCCTCTCCAGCTGGTAGCTGGTTTTACCAGATCCCCCAGAGATGGGGCCTGCCCTTGCCCCTGCCAACCCAGAACCCTCGCCGTTGCCTTCCTCCCAAGTCAGAAACAGGAAACATGCCAGGCCAGAACTGTCTCAACTCTCAGACCCCTTCCTGGTCAAAACTCTCCCTGAGGTTTCTGTAAAGAAAAAAGATTATTATGGTATGGCTAGAGTCAAAACAGAAACCTTTGCCTTCCTCTCTAGCCAAGCCTCCACTCAAAGGAAACTCTTATTAAGGGCTCTTGGTGTGGAATAGTCTAGATTTTATCTATGCATAGTCGTTTTAAAATTAATTTTTAATTTCCCAAGAAGTAGAAAGGAACTGGGAATGTATGCCAGTGGTGGAACACTGGCCTAGCATGCAGAAGTCCCTGGGTTCGATTCACCACACACACACACACACACACACACACACAACACACACACACAGGGTCCCCATCTAAATTGCTGCATTCTCGTAGACAAATATTACACAACCTATTTATACTTTTCTTTTCATGAACACTTGAGTTGTTTCCATTTTTTTCTTTTTCTTTTTCCCTTTTCTTTCTTTTTACATTTTATTTATTTTCTGTGTTAGAGTATTTTGTCTGCATGTATGTCTGTGTACCACATGCATGACAGACAGGTAGGTACTCAAGGAGACCAGAAGAGGGCCTCAGTTCCCCTAGGACTGGAGTAATTTATGGTTGTGGGTGCTGGGAATCAAACCCAGGTCCTCCGTGTAAGCAGCCTCAGAGTTTAACTGCTCAGCCCTATCTCTAGTCTCCTAGTTGTCTCTTTTGTTCTTTATCAATATCACTTTTTTGTCCTATTCATGCACACACGTGGTATTAGTAAGTCAAATACTATTTCTAGACAAAATCAGTAATGTCCTCATCTCCTGCCTACACACCCAGTTCCCATCTGTGAGCTCTGACTCCCTAAGGAAGGGTTACCCTTGCATCTGTCTCCTGGCATCTGCCATCTTTATTTCTGAATCAGATACTTCCTTGAGATGCGTTGATCTCTTGACCCTACACATGACTGACTGCCACACAGGGCCACATGCCTCCTCCCTCTGTTCTCCCCATAGAGCTGTATGACAAATTCCATTTTTATTGTAATCAGTGGAATACTTTTCCTGCTATGATATGGCTCTCAACTTTAACTGCACACTAAGTCACCCGGAGACTTTTAATCACAAAGCCCAGGTTATGCTCAAATCTCTTACATCGGACTGTCTGAGAGTGAGGACCACTCTTCTGGGTTTTTTGGTGTTTTCCAAGTGCTTCTGATATTTAGCCAAGAGTAAGAGCCGCTACTCCCAGGCCAAATACAGTGGATGCATTGTTTTCCCTGTTCTGTATTTCCCACTGGGAAAATTTTCACCCTGCTTTTTTCTGTTCTACTTTCTTCCTTTATTCCTTCCTTCCTCCCTCTCCAACGAACTGTGAAACCTCCCTGAGGGCAGTTGTCTACACTGCCAACCACATCCATCTAGAACCTTCTGGCGGTCTCACCACCACATTCCCTGCATCCTGACTCCTGATCCATTCTTTTCTGAAGTACTCGCTTTCCTTTGGGGGATCAAAGCTGTAGTAGTTTCCAAGAAAGGGCGCATGGGAATGTAAGAATATTTTTGTTTTCTCTTTTAATCTGACAGACTGAGTTTTTGGCTTGGTTTAGAATCCCTAATTTCAAAATTATTTTTAAGCCAGGCATGGCGGCACATGCCTGTAATCCCAGCACTTGGGAGGCAGAGGCAGGCAGATTTCTGAGTTCGAGGCCAGCCTGGTCTACAGAGTGAGTTCCAGGACAGCCAGGACTACACAGAGAAACCCTGTCTCGAAAAACCAAAAAAAAAAAAAAAAAAAAAAAAAAAAATTTACTTCCAAATCATCTTTCTGAAGTATTATATAGATACTTTGTTGTAAATGTCTATGGCTCCTCCCAAGGGTTATTTTCTTCCAGATCTCATGCTCATTTTAACTGCTGGAAAGCTGCAAGGAGTGATGCCCCACTCACCCTCCTGGCCCGCTACAGTCCAAAGATTTATTTATTATTATATATAAGTACACTGTAGCTGTCTTTAGACACACCAGAAGGTGGCGTCAGATCTCATTAAGGGTGGTTGTGAGCTACCTTGTGGTTGCTGGGATTTGAACTCAGGACCTTCAGAAGAGAAGTCAGTGCCCTTAACCGCTGAGCCATCTTTCCAGCCCATGCACTAGGCTTACGCTTAATAACACGCCTGTTTATTGGCTTCCTTCCTTTCCGTCTCACCTCCTGACCAGTCCTCAGCCAGTATTTTTTGGGATTGTCTGCCTTTACTCTTTGCGGTGCTGAGGATCAGCCTTCCCCCCCCCCCCCCGTGTGCTACAAATGCTCTGCCATTGGGTTACACCACAACCTTGGCGTTAACAGTGCATTGTGCAGCAGCACATAACATAGATCGGGAGTAGTTCCACTCCAGCTCCGATGCATCCCCTGATCCAATGCCTAGCATGTCTGTGTGTGTTGGGGGGTGGGGCGTGTCAGTCATGAACCTTCCTGCTTTGAAGGAACGTTTACCAAATCGGTATATGCAATCCAAGAGTACCCAGCAAATCCACATTTTAAGGGGCAACTTTCCAGGTAAGATGTTGCCATCCTGGTCCATCGATAATAGCCGTTTCTCAACAGGCATCACAGCACAGTGGGAGGGAAGCCAAACAACGTCAATTTCCCACCTGTGGAAATTATGCCCCTGCAGGACAGGAGCGTTAGCCACTTCCTCTTCCCATAAGGACTATGCACTGGCAGGTTCAAGCCTTGGAAATGGCAATAGGGTATCATCTAGAGGAATACATCTGGCTACATTTGTAGCTGGCCCTGGGGGTGGGGGGTGGCCTGGGCGAGCTGGCTTGGACGCACCTGGCAGAGCAAGCTGCTGGTCCGCACCTCTGAGGCAGTTCCAACTCAGTCCGTTCAGCTGCTTCCCACCTTCCAAAACCTCACCCGTTGCGACCCCTCTCTGCCACTCCCTCAGCCGGCTTTTTATGGGTTTAACCTCTGAGGGTTTGTTTATTGTGAGTTTTGATTGGTCTTTGAGACTAGACCGGAGGATTTTCTCAGCCTATTACTCTAACTGAAAAGAAAGCCTCGCTTTCTGCTTCTCTCCGATATAATTGCTGCGGCCCTGCCTCATTATGCACACATGCAAGCGTTCATACCCCTCTGTGTGATTTTACATCTATAAAAATGGGCCATGCTGTGCATATGGGTTGGCAATTTGTTCTTTTCACTTAATATATTCGAGACATCGCCAATGTCCGTGTGTGTGTGTGTGTGTGTGTGTGTGTATGTGTGTGTGTGTGTACATCCTCCGAGTTCATTATTATGGCTGCATAATGTTCCAAAGTTAGGGACAGAAATTATAGTCCAGAAGAAAGAAGAGAATGATAACGGCAACAGAAATCACCTTTGCCATTCCTTGTGCCTCCCCCTGGTGGGAAGGTACCTGGCAGATGGGGTGGGGGTTGGGAGGGACTTATTGCTCCTAGTGCCTTTACCTGGTCCCCCCCCCCCTCCCCGCGCGCATAGCTCTAATCCTGGTGTGGACGCTCCAGAATCTCCTTTTTCCTTTGCAGCATCTTTTATATAAAGCAGGTTTTCTTGGCTTCGGCATGGTTGACATTTGGAGGATTAAATTTTGATTTTTTTTTTTTAAGGACATTCAAACCACGGGACACGCATTTGGTTTCCGTCCCTGCTTGTAGCTTCTGAAGTCCTTGGAGTCTGTAGAGTCGTAAGAAGGAGAGATGATGAACTCTCACGTCCAAGGCGAAACACTCATGGGCGGCCAGTGACTTGGCCATGCTTACCTTGGAAATTTCCATGAACTACATTCTGGTTGCTTTGGGACCGGTGAACTCCAGGAGAAGGGAAGAGGCTCAGTTCTCCTCTCTTCCTTTGGCTCTATACACCGAGTACTCTTGTCTGTAATCTTTATCTCTTTCCTAATAAACAGTCCCTGAGTTCTAACAAAATGATTGAGCCCCAGGAGGGTTGAAGGAACCTCAGTTAAGGTACACAGTTGGTCAGAGGCACAGATTACAGACTGTGCTTGAGACTGGTACCCAGAGTGGGGACCCGACCCTCAACCTGTAGGATCTGACTCTGCCTCCAGGTAGAGCTCTGTGTTAGAACTGAGCTAAATTTTAAGTTGCCCAGCTAGTGGCTTTTTAACAAATCTTGGAGGGATACCTGGTGTGTGGGGAGTGGGGAGAAGCACCCCAGATCTGGTATGGGAAGTGTTAGATAGGAAAGAATAGAAAAGGATACTTTCTTTGTTATTTTTCTTTTTCCCTATACATATGTTTATAAGAAATTCAATATAATCCCTCTCTTTGTGTCTGTTGTTGTTGTTGTTGTTGTGTGTGTGGTTCATGAGAATATATAGTATGTGTGCCCATGTGCATGCATGTGCAGACCAGAGCAAAACATCTCTCTCCATGCCTTTAATCCCAGTACTTGGGAGGCAGAGGCAGGTAGATTTCTGAGTTCGAGGCCAGCCTGGTCTACAGAGTGAGTTCCAGGACAGCCAGGGCTACACAGAGAAACCCTGTCTCGAAAAACCAAAACAGGCTGGGCAGTGGTGGTGCACGACTTTAATCCCAGCACTTGGGAGGCAGAGGCAGGTGGATTTCTGAGTTCGAGGCCAGCCAGGGCTATACAGAGAAACCCTGTCTCCAAAAAAAAGAAAGAAAGAAAGAAAGAAAGAAAGAAAGAAAGAAAGAAAGAGAGAAAAGAAAAACTAAAACAAACAACAACAAAAATCCTGCTGCTGCTCTCCTCTAACCTTCCTTTTACATATGGTAATGTAATAATTCCCCAGGCTTTAAGTGCCCAGAATCCTTTGCAATGTCTTTTTCATGCAGAGTAAAGGGAGACTCTTCTGGTCCAACTTCAGACAGCTTCTATTCTACAGCATCATTTTCAGTATCAATTTTTTTTTTTTTTTGTTCAAAACAGGGTTTCTCTGTGTAGTCCTGGCTAGAACTCAGTCTGTAGACCAGGCTGGCCTCGAACTCAGAAATCCACCTGCCTCTGCCTCCCAAGTGCTGGGATTAAAGGTGTGCGCCACCACGTCCAGCTCAGTATCAATTTTTTTATTTTTTTATTTTATTTTTTTACTTTTTGGTTTGTTGTTGTTGTTGTTGTTTGAGACAGGGTTTCTCTGTGTAGCCCTGGCTGTCCTGGAATTCACTCTGTAGACCAGGCTGGCCTCGAACTCAGAAATCCTCCTGCCTCTGCCTCCCAAGTGCTAGGATTAAAGGTATGCAACAAAAATTTTTCTTAATTATTTTATGTGCATTAATGTTTTGCCTGCCTGTATGTCTGTATAAGAGTGTCAGATTTCCTTGAGCTGGAGTTACAGACAGCTGTGAACTGCCGTGTGGGTGCTTGGAATTAAGCCTGGTCCTCTGGAAAAGCAGCCAGAGCTCTTAACCATTGAGCCATATCTCCAGTCTTAGTATCAGTTTAAAAAAATTTTTTTTTAAGATTTATTTTCTTTCATGTGTATGAATGGCTTGCCTGCATGTGTGTCTGTGTACCATGTACATGCCTGGTGCCTGTAAAGGTCAGAATGTCATTTCCCCTGGAAATGGAGTTACAGATGTTTTGAGCCACCATGTGGCTGCTGGGAATCAAATCCATGTTCTCTTCAAAAAAGAGCAAAGCTCCTAACCACTGAGCCGTCCATCTCTCCAGCCCCAAGATTGTTTCTGTCATACAGAAAACGACTCCTGTTGCTTATCAAAATATTACCTAGAGAATATTAAACACTTCCATTCTTATTTAAATGAGTGTGAATCCAAGATATATTTGTTATGGGGAGATGTTGGATGGTATAAAGGACCATCTTTCCTTTTGCAGGAAAGAGTTGTATGGCCAACCAGAAAAAGGTATGTCAAAAGCCGTCCCTCATGTTCAGAACAAAAGTGATTAATGGCCACAGGACAATAAAACCTTTGGGGTATCTTTTATGTCTGTGTGTGACAAGGCTTCACGATGTAGCCGAGGCTGGCCTCACACACTCAATCTTACTGACTCATTTTCTCCGTTATAGATGCGTGTCAACACGGCTGCTGGGGTTATCCATTTTTAGAAGACAGAAATTGTCTCACTGCTGAAATTATGTCAGTTAACATATAACTTTATCGACGCTGGCCTCCAGAGAGAAGTCTACTTCCAGCCCAAGGAAGGCACATGTGTAAACACTGAAAGCACGCCAAGCGCTCTGTTGCACAGAGCCTCAGCACCCACTAAAGAGACGCACGCTGCTCTTCTGTTTCTCCAATTTTGGGCAATTTTCAAACGTTCTTCATTGTTTTTTGTTTTTTGTTTTTTTAAGATTTATTTATTCTTATTTGTACGAATGGAGGTGTCAGTGTATGTATGCACCATGTGAGTGCACCATGTGAGTGACCCTTGAGGCTAGAAGAGTGTGCCAGATCCCCTGTAGCTGGAGTAACAGACCATCATGAGCTGCCCAATGGGGGGAGCACGGCTGGAATCCAAACCCGCTCAAAGAGCATCAGGTGATCGCTAGTCTCATTCCCTCCCGCCTCTCCCCTCCCCTCAGTCCCCTCCCCTCCCTTCCCCTCCTCTCCTCTCCCTTCCCCCCTCTCTCTGGGAAACCACATCACACCAGCTTAGTTTTTCCCAAAGAGAAAACAGCAAACACTTCTGTGGTCCTTTCTCATCTCTCCTCTTCCGCCTTTCTATCCACACTCCAGGAAGGTGAGGCTAGTCCCCGGAGACATCGAGTTTCCTTTAGTCACTGTTCGGACCAGACTTCTGCCTGATGTCACCTTTTCTCTCTCCGTTTCCTCTTTCCTTCCTCTCTCTCTTCCCCCCTCACACTATAATTCTTCTTCCTCTGCACGCTGCCTCCCTTCCTCCCGGGGAACTCCCTTCCTTCCTTGCATTAAGAAAAAATTTAACCGATTTTATCGAGATATGATTCATATACCATATAGCCATTTAAAGTACATAACTCCGTGACTTTTGACAGGTTCACACAGTTGTGTATTCCCGTCACCCTAAAAAGCAGCCCTATACTGATTAACAGTCACTGTCATCCCCTCCCACCCCTTAGCAACCAGGAATCCACATTCTGTCTCTACGGATTTGCCTATTCTAGAGATTTCTATAAATAAAGTCATACAATGTGTGGGTCTTTTGTGACTGGTTTCTTTCACTTGACTTAATGTTTTCAAGGCTCATTCAGGCTGCAGCATGTATCGGTAGTTCACTGTTTTTATTACCAAGTAATATTGCATCAGACAGGTATGCAGAATTGTACTTTGTCAGTCAGTAAATACATGGGCTGCCTCCACCTATAGGGCTCTTAGGAAAAACCGCTGTTGTAAATGCTTGGAGCCCACCGAGTCACTGGAGACGGGGATGGATATTTGATAACGCTAATTATTTGCTTCTTTATATTATTAAAAACTGTCAACTCATGCCCATTAATCTGACATGTTTTTCTGATTGAGAAAACTATGGGGGCTATTTCGAAATTCACATTCCATTTTTCCCAATTTTTCAAGTTTATTTCCGATCGAGAATATTCTATATTCAGAGAGTGCATTTTAATCACACACACACACACACACACACACACACACACACACACCATTTTCTCCCTCCCAATTCCTCCCCTCTCCCTATCACTGCTATTTCCTCTGACTTCATGAGGACTCTAGGTTAAAAAAAAAAAAATCGTAGATGCCGTTTAGCTCAAGGCACGGTGGCACGGGTGTGGCAGTGGGGCAATCCGTGCCTGTGTGTGGTGGAATCCCATAAAGAACTTGTAGCCTTCTGGGCGCCAGGAGGGGAGAGCAGGTAGGCCGTGGGAGCAAGAGCAGTAGGAGGTCGTGGTAAAACAGTGTTTTCTGGACACAACAGAGTAGCTGCACATATAAGTTGTCAACATCTCTGACCTGACTGCATGCACAAGACCCACACAAAACCCCAGCATAAAGTAAAGAGGTCAGGAAGTCCCACCCCGAGCTGGCTGCTGGTGGCTGCTGGGAGAGGGGGAGTCTGTTTCATTTTGTTGCTTTATTTTGGGGTTTTGTTTATTGAGAGTGTAAGACCCGGAAAGAAAAAACGGGGGCACCCCAGCGCCCCACGCCTTGGAAGGCATCACCCCAATCACTCACGAGAAACAGTCTTGATGCAATAGCAAGAGGATTTTAATTCCAGAGTCTCTGGGGTTCACAGTCTTACCACGCAGGGTAAAAGAGTGTGAGCAACGCGTGCAGAATCGGGGCAGCTTTTATAGGCTTATAACAGAACCCGCCTAACACGAACCACTCCATAGCTTCTAAGCCAATCAGTTATCCGAGCCCGCGCTCTCTGGGAACCAATCGGTTTCCTATAGAGGCCGGATAAACTAGTTAGGTCATTTCTGCTTACGTGGCCGCCACGTACACATTTCCTGCTATGGGGCCAAGATCACATACGTACGCGGCTGGCACAGCGGTGTCCGCCCTTGCCTCAGCTTCTCCGCAGGAGGCGAGGCAGGAAAAGAGGCTAGGGTCCTTTCCAGCCTGCAGCCCTCATCCTTTCAAGAGGCTCTCCGGTTGCCCAGACTGGCCTCAAACTCACCCTCTACCCACCCAAAGCTGGCTGTGAACGTCTCAACCTCCTACCTCTACCTCACAAGTCCCAGACTTACAGATATGGGCTGCCACACCCAGCGAGCTTCATGCCAGCTTGACACAAGCTGGAGTAATTGGAGAAGAAGGCGCCTCAGTTGAGAAAATACCTCTAGAAGATCAGGCTGTAGACAGGCCTGTTGGGCATTTTCTTAATTAGTGATGGATAAGGGAGGGTCCAGCCCATTGTGGGTGGTGCCATCCCTGGACTGGTGATCCTGGGTTCTATAAGAGAGCAGGCTGAGCAAACCATGGGAAGCAAGTCAGAAAGCAGCACCCCTCCATGGCCTCTGCATCGGCTCCTGCCGCCAGCCCTGCTTGAGTTCCTGTCCTGACTTCCTTCAGTAAGGGACTACTATGTGGAAGAGTAAGCCAAATGAACACTCTCCTTCTTAACTTGCTTTTGGTCATGGTGTTTCATCACAGCAATAACGATCTTAAGTAGGGCAGTGGTATTTGAGAGCTGCCCAGAATGACGGCACCTCCTTCGTCCCTAGCAAGCACATTCATCACTAACATGTAAATAAGTTGCTGCCTTAAAAAAAAAAAAAAATTTAAGCCAGGTGTGGTGGCGCACGCCTGTAATCCCAGCACTTGGGAGGCAGAGGCAGGTGGATTTTTGAGTTCGAGGCCAGCTTGGTCTACAGAGTGAGTTCCAGGACAGCCAGGACTACACAGAGAAACCCTGTCTCGAAACCACCACCCCCCCCAAAAAAAATTTAATCCTTCAGGAAAGCGTAGGCATTTTAGAGAAGTCAATGTAATGTTAATTAGCTTATCAGATGCTGACCCACACCCTGCAGGGACAGGGCTCCGAAGAGTGGGAGTTCTGACTCACTGAGAAGGGCAGGGAGGGATACCAGAGAGCTCCAGTTGAAATCTGATAGCTCTGCCCAAGGAGTCACCTTCCAGGACCCAGCAAATGACCAGGTTAGGTCAGTGGCCTCAAAGCACAGTTTATGTCATTTACCAGTAGACAAACAGTGGCAACAAGTACCACACAACCATGAGTGCTTGTCTGACCAAGCCAGCTCAGTCAGTCAACAGGTTCTCCAGCCCGAGTGAGGATTAAAACAAAAGAGGCAATTAGACAACATTGTAGCATGACCCCAGCCAGTTCTGAGGCTGAGAAGGTTTATTTTCTCCCCAATCTGCTTTTATACCATTTTAATTACTTGTAAGTATTAAGGTCAATTCTAGGCTGAGGAACAAGCAAGACAATAAACACAAATAATCTAGGAGCTAGCAAGGCAGTAAACAAAGACCTGTGATCACTCCTGTGGTCACTGTTTCACTGTTTCTTTTCCCTTCCTTCCTTCCTTCCTTCCTTCCTTCCTTCCTTCTTTCTTTCTTTCTTTCTTTCTTCCTTTGTTTGTTTTTCAAGACAGGGTTTCTCTGTGTAGCCCTGGAAGTCCAGGAACTCTATCTGTAGATCAGGCTGGCCTTGAACTCTGACATCTGCCTCCCTCTACCTCCCAAGTGCTGGGATTAAAGGCATGCACCTCTACTGCCCTGTGGCAATCACTGTTAACAAGATGGCCAAACTTCAGCCGGCGTGGTGGCGCATGCCAGTAATCCCAGCACTTGGGAGGCAGAGGCCGGTGGATTTCTGAGTTCGAGGCCAGCCTGGTCTACAGAGTGAGTTCCAGGACAGCCAGGACTACACAGAGAAACCCTGTCTCAAAAAAACAAGCAAACAAACAACAAAAAAAGATGACCAAGCTTACTTCCCTGCCCTAGACCAAAGTCAGGTTCTTGCCAGAAGCCTACTTTTGGTTCCAACCTAAGATTAAGATTCCTGCCTGAAGTTCCCTGCTCTAGCCTAGAATTCAATTCCTGCCTGAGCTTACTTCCTTGTCATGGCCTAAAGTCAGATTCTGGCCGGAATCCCATTTCCTTGTCCTTGGCCAGTGTTGGACCCCTGCCAGGCGGCCCCCAAGGCTCTCCACACTTGCCCCTCGGTTTTCAGTGGTATTTATCTCAAGTGTACCACCACCTGCCTCTCAGAGCCAGGTCCCATCCAGTTAACCAGCCTCCCACACAGACACCCAGGCCTGTAGTTTTCTCATACCTGTGGACAGGCCTCCTCCTTCACCTTGTTTATGGTCGGTCCCTTGGCTTTCACGTTCACAGAACAAGACCTTTCAGAGCCATGCCCCTCCTCTGTACAGCTTGTTCTGATGGCTTCCGATCATGGCCACTTGACAAATCAGAATCTTTACAATGGTCTGTGAGCTCATTATCCTCCACTACTGTGAGGTTCAACATTCCTTAAAAGATCGGTGCGTCTGGGTA